>VNJQ01002975.1:0-12311 GCA_008042515.1 Drosophila truncata | reverse complement strand
CATCAGAAATGAATACAAGTAAAAAACCATTTGTCTAATGTGCTAAAAGAAGAAACTGATAATAAACACAAAATAATTTCGAAAATCCAACTAAATCTTTTTATCATCTTTGGGGGAAGCTTGTAGGATGCTTGTACATAGCAGGAAAGGCATGGTAAAAGAAAAGATAATGAGATGCGATGCATACAAGACTTCATGCATTTAAACTCTCATCAGAAATGAATACAAGTAAAAAACCATTTGTCTAATGTGCTAAAAGAAGAAACTGATAATAAACACAAAATAATTTCGAAAATCCAACTAAATCTTTTTATCATCTTTGGGGGAAGATTGTACGATGCTTGTACATAGCAGGAAAGGCATGGTAAAAGAAAAGATTATGAGATGCGATGCATACAAGACTTCATACATTTAAACTCTCATCAGAAATGAAAATCCATTCAGTTTTCCTTTTGACATAATCTTTATGCTTAACAATTTATTTTAACACAAGTTTATAGTATTTTACACAACTTTCATCGTATTACAAAATGTCTTACACTTATAATTAAAATCTAAATTAGCTAAATGACGAGTTTTGTTTTCTATTTTGTCCAAGTTTTCGGTTTTCTGTTATTGTGTTTTCTTTTCAATAGTTGCCAGTTCGTAGAAACATAAAGGGGTAATCCGATTTTATGCCTCATCCTTTAGCTGGTTCATATGCAAGTATGGTTCTACATAATCATATATCATATGTATAGCAGTGACATCTATATAATTCGCGTATCAAGGATGTCTATGCTGCATGCAAACAAAATGGTAAACGTATTGTACAAGACGCAAGATGTAAAAAAATAAAAAGATTGATTAAGATAGATTAGAATATTAAATAAAGTCTCTCTCTGTTCTTAAAAATCTCAATTCACAAAAGTAAACGTCAGGAATTAACGATCGATATGAAGAAAATCATAAAGAGTGCGAAAGTGGCCCTTGTTTTTAGAAAATAGTTGGCCTCCGCTTAGGTTGAGTAGTCAACGGCTCCGCTGCCGTTCTGTTGCATCCGGACTGATCGTCGTCGCGTCAGGATGCGAGCCGGTGTTGACGGCGCTGCTGCATCGTTGGCGTCGGCAGGTACTCCTGCTACTCCCACAACCGTTCCCGATTCCCCGCTAGTTATCCCCGCAGCGGCTGCTTCCTCGCTGGCCATTCCCGTCGTCACAGAATTGTCCAGGACTAAGGGGACAGCTACCGCAGATGTAACTGCCGCCGTCACTGCCTGATGCTCCTCCTCCAGCTGGGAGTTGCGTCGCGTGGCTAGGCCTCTCAGCTTGGACTTCTTGGGTGGCAGAGTTCGTGGGGCGCTCACTTCCCTAATGGGCACCGGTTCATCAACACTATAGGTTACTGCGGCTGGCATTAAAGGCGCAGGCGCAGGCTCTTCCTCATAGTTTCGTTTACGTGCCAATCGCGCTGCATTTCCGTTGCCATTGCTTCCATCATCCGCTGGCGGTGCATGTTCTCCGCTCACGCCCTGTTCGTTGTTGCTGCTGTTGGAGCCATTATAAATGTCTGGATTCGAAGGTTTGCTCGCCAGACATGCGTTCTCATCGATTGTCTCCAGGGTGGTGGGAATCGTCTTGTTGCTGCTTCCATTAGTTGCCGCCAGTGCAATAGCCTCGTCCTTGGTGCTTGGCGCCTGTTTCAGTTGAGAGTTCTCCTTCTCGAGCGCTTGGATGCGATCTCGTGTGGTCTTCAGTTCTTGCTGCAGAAACAGAATGGTGCTCTGCATGCCCTCCACATCCTCATCAAGTTCCTGAAGGAAATCATCGAGCTCTGAAAGTTGATAAAAAACGTAAATTAAATCGTTTCAAGCTTCGAGCTAATGAGTTCAACCTACCGGACTGAGACTTCTTGACCTCCTCGCTGAAGCTCTTCTGCATGGCTAACTCCGTTTCAAGCTTGGCCAGCCTGCCATTGGACGTCATCTTGCCCAGCTCCTCGTTTTCCTGATAGAGCAACCGGCACTTGGCCATTAGCCGCTTGCCAGTGTTGGAGTCCGGTGTGAATTTCCAGGCGGATAGCTCATTCTGGGTCTCCTCCAGCTTAGCCTTGGTGGCCTTCAGTTCCTTTTTGAGGCGTTCGAACAGGAGATTAACCGCAGGGTCGAGGAGGGCGGTGCGCAAGGCCAAGGCAGTGGGCGCCTGCTGGGCCTTGTACTCGGCAATTTGGCTCTGAAAGCGGTAGGAAAATCATTAATCATTGAGGAATCTAGAGCATGTATAGAGTTACGCACCACATAGTCCTGGAATTCCTGCTCCTTGTTGGCCAGCCGCCGCATGAGGATCTTCTCGCGGCGCAGGGCGTCGGCACATTGCTGACCCATGCGGACATGATCCAGCTTGAGATTCTCGATCTCATCTGTGAAGCGGAAGAGAAGTGTTAGTTAAGTTTGATTTTCTTCACTGAGCGATCGTCGATCGTCCACTCTGTTTTCGTTTGTTTTTCTTTTTTTTTCCACGACATTTATTATTTATTTATATTACAAGTTCGTTAAATGGGCAAATTGTGTGTTTTTTAAGGTGGAACTTAATACGAAATCATACCAATGCTTTGCAATCATTCGTGTAAGTTCGTGACATGGTCGGTGGCAAACGCTGCTGCTGCTTCCTCCCGTCGTCAATCTCTGGCCGATTCTGATTTAGATTCTGATTCGATGCTTCGTTGGTCACGGGGGGCGGCATTGGCAACGACATTACAACAACCACTACTTGAACTTGGACACGATTTCTTCTTCATTGGCTTCGACAACTTGAACGACAACAACTCTGGCACTTCTTCTTGAACCACAACACCTGCACCCGCACCCGCACCCGCACCAGCACCGGCACCGGCACCTGCACCAGCACCACCTGCACCTGCTATCCCGGACTTTCGAAGGCTGGGGATGCTTTGGGGGGGATGCGTTTTCATTTTGATTTCTTGCATTTGCAGCAATTGCATCTGCATTGGCATTGACATTGAACTTAATAGCATTGCGTTTGATAATTCCATTTCGATTTCGATTAAATGCTGATTTAAATTGAATTTTCCCGGCATTTTTGCTTTGCTTTTTGCTTGCACTGTGGGTGGGGGGGGGGGGGGGGGGGGATAGACAACGAGACAACGACAAACTGGTGATTTTTTGTGGCAAAAACTGAAAATATATTTTTGAAAAACACTTGCAAAAAACTCGACGCACACACTGCTGCTGGGAACTCGACTCGACTCGAAAAAGCTGGTGCTGGGAAAACTTTGGAAAAGCTCTTCTTTTCCCCTTGCTCGCTATTATATATACATTTTTAGCTTTAGCTTTTCGACATTTTTAGCATTTTCGAACACTCTTTTGTCATACAAAAAGTTTATTGACTTTGTATTTGTTGCATTTATGATGGCTTTTTATGGCTTTTGCCTTTTTCTTTCGCTTCGTTGTGCAAACACGTATTTTGATTTGAACAAGTAAATAATTATTTATGTATACAATGGCGTTTTATTTGGCCGAAGCAAACAAATGTGCGTGTGCGGGTGTGTGTGTGTGCTCCACATTGTATGTTAATTAATAAATTGGAGACCCATTAAACATTCATTAATCAATTAAAAGGGCTTTTACCAAACTTTTGAGGGCTGTTAAATAATCGCACTTTATGGTGCTTGACTTATCTTATCACACTCACAATCGCACACACACATTTATCAGCTTTTGGCGCCTTTTTATATTATATTTATTATTTTTTTTTTTGCTTGGGAACACACTGCAAAGTTCTTTCACTCTTTCACTTGTAATTGGGAACTGAAAAATAATTGCAATTATTTTCTCTCTTCGGTTATACACACTGGCACTTGTTATAAACTTTCTTTTGGGGTAATTATTATTATTTTTCTGGATTTTTTGTTGACGTCGACGCAAAAGCAAGAGAGAGAAACACAGAGAGAAAGAGAGAAAAATAGATGGGGGGCATAGAGAAAAAGGTATGTAGGGGGGACAGGCGGTGGGGGACTGAGACACGCTGGCTCTCCGATTCTCTAATTCTCCTCTCTGCTTCCTCTTCTTCTTCTGGCACGTAGGCAAAACGAAAAGTGGTCGCAAAACGAAAACTGTACACAGCGCAGAGAAGACAACGACGACGACGACGGCGACGACGACAGATAGACGAAGATATTGGAAACCTTAGCTTTGCATTTTTTATTTGTTTGTTAATTTAACCGATTTATATATATATATATATTTCCATTTTATTTATTTTATCAGATATCTGAGCTTGTTATTAAAACCTTAGCTTGGCAAGATTCGTTTGGAAAGATTTCTTATAGGAATTATTATTATTTGCTATTATATAGCTTTATTTTATTTATCATTTAATTTCATTTGAGATAGTTCATTTTGCACAACACTACACACACTTCTTTATAGCTTTAACTTTATTTTTTAAGTTCTTTTTTCATATTTCTTTATAACTCAATTTAAATAATTTCATTCCATATTTTAGTTGTCCATTTGCAGCACGTTCACACTTTCATTAATTTCAAGACAGGGTTAGAAAAAAAAAGAACTTAAAATACAACTAAAAACGCCGCTGAAAGAATGTTCGTTAAAAGAGTGTTCGCTTCGCTTCGGTTTGATTTGTTCAGATTCACACACGTGAGTGGAGTTCTTTACCGAGTGTTTTTCATAAACAATTTTCAATTGCACAGCAGAATCCCAAGGTGTTGTTTGGTTTGTTTTGATTTTGTCAGTGAATAAACGAAAGCAACTAAGGGAGTACTTTTTATATTTTATATATATTATACAATTTATACACAACAGAGTTTCGAGAAACACACTTTCGTTCGGTTTGGTATCTGGTTATTGCATGTATGTAGTATATAGGGGGAGTATACAGATCAGATGATCTCTGATAGCTGTTTTTGTGTACCAAAATGTGCATAATACCTTCGAGCAAGCGTTGGCGTTGTTCGGCGGCTGCAACAGCCTCTGCAACAGCTGCATGTTGCTGCTGCTGCTGTTGTTGTTGTTGCTGCTGCTGCTGTTGTTGCTGCTGCTGCTGCTGTTGCTGTTGCTGCTGCTGATCCTGGCTCTGATTGTGATGATGATGATGATGCGGATGATGGTGGTGATGATGGTGCTGCTGCTGCTGCTGCTGCTGCTGTGACGACTCCTCGGGACCGGAGGGCGTGGGGGAGGCGGGACCGGAACTGGCCACGCCACCAACAACGCCACCGCCTACGCCGCTTTGGCTGCTATTTAGGATATTCAGATTTTGCTCGTATTTGGTCGGGGGCATTTTATCGTAACTGTTCATCAAGGGTCTTTGATCGTCCATAGTCATTGCAGCGACACTCATAACTCGATTTAAAACGCTCCCTTTTCAGTAGCTGCTGTTGTTGTTCTTGGTCCTTTGCTGGCGTTGTTACTGTTGTTTTTCATGTGGGCTGAGAAAAACACACTCGCTCGCTCTCGCTTGCACACAATCACTCGCTCTCTCTCTCTCGCTCACACGCTGTGCGCGCGCTCTCACCAATACCAGTGGGGCTCTGGGCACACACTAGCACGCTCACACACACAAGCACTCTCTCCAATGGCGACGCGATGGGTACGATTTTTGCAAACGCTGATTTCACGTACTTTGCGCGCTAGCTTAACGCTAATTTAATGATTTATCGCTGGATTGTTCATTGATTTACACTTTTTCAATATTTTCAGGCGGTTGGTGGCACTCTTACGGCGTTAATTCTCTATTTTTCACCGCTGCGATGCAGCCAAGCTGAAATTTCACGTTTGGTGCTGCTAACTCTTGTGCAGAAACCAATATGGCGACCTGGTCGGGCAGTGAGCTGCCGAAAATCCCGAAAAACTAGTGTTACAAAGTGCTGTGAACTAAAAATAAAAATTAATTTAAAATTAGTGTGAATTCTGGCAGGTTGTTTATATTTTGCCGCATTTAATGAAAAAGATTATTTTTATTTGTTCGTTTGTGTTTTCTTTAATTTTTATTTAAAAAATTGTATAATATTTTTTTATCTTGGCATAATTCAGCAATAGAAGTCGGGTCACACTGTCAATTGTTATTGTTTTCACAGGCCAGTGTTGCCAGTAAGCAAGCAGTTCCAAATTTCAGCAAGCATATCGTCTTTGCAGTAAGCAGATCGTCTTTGCAGTAAGCAGTTCATAGTTCGAGGAAGCAGTACCAATTATTAACCTAGATTGAGAAAAAAAGCTAAAATTAACGAAAAATAGCTACAAAAAACAAACAACAATATTATGTTTTCTATTAGTTTTTATCTTAATTAATTTGAATGTTGAAAAGCCCGATTCAAAGTATTTAATTGTAGCGATGTAGCGATGTATGATGCCTTAAATAAAAATCCGTTAACCAACCAAGAGGCATTATATGTCAAAAACGGAAGTGATTGTTTACTGTGTTTAGTCTTAAAATTAATCTTTTTCCCAATTTAATAATGTTAAAAAGTTTATGTTGGATATAGCTTAAATATGAAAATATTTTAATAATATTAAATCATTTTATTAAAATCCGCAACATATGTACAGAGTATGTGCATCATCCAATATTGTTATTTTCTTGAATTTTTTTTATGAAACAAATAAATAATAAAATAAATAGTTATATACTAAATTTATTTTGCTACAATGCTAGGTGAATAGTAAAATAAGCTATTTTTAAAGCTATAAGCTAGTAGCAAGATTCATAAGCTTTTTCATTTTTAAAAATGCTAGAACTAGCTTGTAATAAGCTAAACGCTAGATCTAGTGGGAAAATAGCTTACTTACTTACTTTACTCAATTACCGATTGGGAATCCATCGTGTATGTATGAGATAAGGTGTCCAAATTACCGGTTGGGAATTCATCCCCGTGGTGTATGTGTGAGATAAGGTGTCCAAATTACCGATTGGGAATCCATGCCCATTGCCAATTACCGGTTGGAGTGATGGTGAGGGGGGGGGTTTATTAGAGGTGGTAAAACATCGAAACATCGAAACATCGAAAACATCGATGAGTAATATCGCGTGCAGACTAGCAAATCCGGCGTGAGTTTTTTCAGTTTCGTAAGCGATAGGAGGCACGACTGCAAAAATTCCAATAATAATTATTTTACTATTTCTAGTGTCAATGATATCCGTTTGTTGTCGTTGCACTCGGGCTGCCGCCGCTGTTCTTTTTGGTAAATTGCACAAGTGTAACGGTTTTCAATAAGTCCGAAAATGCAAAAATAAATAAATAAATAACGCTGTCGCAGGCAAACATGGCTGATTCCTCGAATCTTCAGGTAAAATTGGAGCAGCAAAACATCAAGGAACGTCTGAATCTGCACGTCAAGCGGCGCCTACAACAGGATGCGGAGGTTCCCATTGAAAGTCCGGAACTATTGCCCGGAGACCCAAGCATAGCCACAAGCTCGAAGCGGAGCAAGGGAAAAGAGGTTCCAAAACAAAGAAAGCCCTATCAAAAGCGGACAGAAAAGGCCAAGACGGAGACTGCCAAGTTCAAAAAGGGTAAAGATTCACTTGATTCTAATATGATTACTTCTAATATACATACATCTATTAACTTCAGCTGGACAACTTGGCAGCCCTGCAGCGGAGGCTGAGCCCTTGGACGACCAGGAGCCGGACGGCTGTTCTCCGGAGGCGCCAGATGTGAAATCCTCTAGCAGGGATCGCTACAAAAACGCCGATATACTCAATATGGTGTTGAGCGTTAAAAAACGGGCTCTGATGCAGGACCCCGAGGTTCAGGCATTTTGGTCTAAAATAATGACGGCCATAAAGAGTTGATGCTGTTCCTTGACTAGTTTTAAGTAGGCTTAAAGTTGTTTAATAAAAATGTATTACTTATGTAAATCTTTTATTTTTTATTGTACCTTTTAAAGATTTCCTAACGAAGTTAGGCAAGCCTATCGATTCGATGTACAGCCAGACTTATAATAGGAATCAAAGTTTTAAGACCATGCTATCAAACAGACCATACTTATAATAGTAATCAATGCTTTAAGGCCTTGCTCTACAAGCTTTAATTTTTTTAAAAATAAAATCCAATTAAATTTAGTTAAAAACAAGATATTCCTATTATTAATTATTAGCTTATTTATAAGGTATTTCTAAAATATTGATTCTAAAAACGCTCTAAGTCAAAGGATTTGCTATGGATTTGTAAATTAAATTTCGGATTTATATAATTTCCGGTTTGAAAGTGAAAGTGTACAAATAAATTAACGATTTTTTAACAACAGGAGATCCCTTCGTCACTCTGGAGAATTTAGGTTTAAAAGATGTCTGGAATAGCTCCAGTCATCAGTGCGCAGTCTCGCTCTCTGATTTTGCCTTGACGGAAGAGCGAGATCTCGCCGGCCGCCTGCCGACAGCTGCAGAGGACAGTTGCCAATTTAGCTTTGGCTACTCTCCACTATTAGTTAGCTATTCAGAGCTCAAAAGTTTCGAGTCAAAACCCTTTAAGGTCAGACTCACGCTCATTAAGGCAGCATTTGAAGAGTATTTGAAAGATATTTGGTCTGAATTTTGCCAGAATTTGAGTGGGATTTAATCCGAAAGTAAGTGAAATTTAAAAATATGGAAAAGCGAAAAAATTTAATAATCAAACTTAAAAAAAAAGGGTATTTTCAAAACCGTGATCTGAAATATCGGAGCTTTGGTTGAAAGTAAGATGAAAACGGCAAAACTGAGAGGCTGGTTTGGGTAGAAAAGGTAGAAAAGAAGAATAAGTATAACTTCAGACTAACATTACAAATTTAATAAAATAAAAAAAATGCATATTTTCCCAAACATAGCTTGAAATGTTTATTTTTTGCCCAAATACCAAATGTGTGCGTAAAGCCTAGATTTCTTTGCTACCAATATTTGGCTTGTTAGCTGTTTTCAAATCCTAGGTTAGCTATTTGACGACCCGTACAGCTGGCAGCACTGCTGTAGACTCGGATTCGGATTCACGGAGCAGAAAGAATTTCAACGTGTTTGGGGTTGGTTGCATCGCGCCGCGGAGTTCACCAAAAAGGAAATCCTTTGCCATAATACAGAGCTCTGTCTCCAAATTCGGTTGTGTGACAATTAAAAATAAGGTAGCCGTTAAATAAATTCGTAAGGAATGTGGATAAAATCGCGATTCTAGGCACATCGGGCAATTAAGCCGTGTTAGATAATCCCGCTTTTGTGGCGCGATTCGGTATCGATTCAACTTTTTTCGCTTGGGTTTCTCTCTTTCCGTCCCTTCTCTTCCCACCCCCTCTGTCTCTCACTCTCTCTGCTTCTCATTCTCTACGTTTCTCTGGTTATTTTCTCCCCGTTTCTCTCAGTCGCTTTGACTTTGTGCTTCGTCCTTGCGAGAGAATTTGCACTGAAATCGCACCCACCGCTGCCGCGACCACCCCCGTGAGAACCCTGTAGAGCCTCCCCCCGCACAACCCCTTTTCGGTGAGCCCTTTGCATCCGCTTTTCTTTTCGCTTTCAACTGTTTCGGGGTCTTTTCATTTCCACACTTTGGTGTCATCAGCTTGAAATAGTTCGAGAGCCAGGCAAATTCCGCAGTCCAGCAGCTCCACTCTTACGTAAATAAATAAAAGAAAATCGTTTCGAAAGGCAGACTGTTATTTGAAGAACTGAAAATCAAGAAAAAGAAGTTACCGACATGGGGGGAGGGTCTTGTATTATATAATAGCAAAAGTAAAAGTGAAAAGTGACTTCAAAACAATGGTGAAGCAGAGTGCATAAGTGATTACCAAACAACGTGGGCAGTGAAAGGACTTTAAAGGAATAGTCACCCTAAAAAACAAATTAAAATAACAAATAAATATATATCAAGTAAAAACCTTAACCTTCAACACTTAAAGCTTAACAAATAAATAGCTAAGCCCGCAAAAGAACCAAACGGGAATCCTTTAATCCTCGAGGTCTTCTGCTGTGCTGCATTACACAACAAAAGTGCAGACCCAACCCCCGTGATAAGTTACCTGTCCTGCCACCTGAGCGACTTTTTCATGCCACTTGTTCTACTCATTTTTTGTTCGTTCCCTCGCCCGTTCGTTCGTTCTTTTTCTATTTTTTTTAATGGCTAAATCGATATGCCTGCCAGTTTCGTGTTTCTGCCAATTGTCTGACTATTACATAATAACAAAGGAAAAGCGCCTGAAGAAAAGCCCCTGACGCGAAGGCAACTCACAGCGTTTCCCGCAGGAAATGCCAAAAGACGGCGACAGTTGACAACAAAAAAAAAAAAAAAATGAAAAAGAAAAGACTAAAGGAAAAGTGGGAGGCACTGAACTAGGTCAGTTATTGAATTTCCCGAGTGGGAGTTACTTCAGAAATGAGACAGAGTGTTGCATGCCTGGCAACATGCAACTACTGCACATCAGTTATTTATGGGGGAATCACATAAAATAGTGCCACTCAATCAAGTTACCAGTCCGATTTTCCATTTCCCCTCCTAAATATACATATATCTACATATATAACCTGTCAATTTGAACTCTTCCGTTCCGCCTGCCAGTTGTTGGCCAACAAAAACAGCAGCGTTGTGATTGAGTGAGTGGCCGACATGACAACGGCCCCTTGACTACCATATTGATTGGCTTTTCATTCGCCAGTTCCAGCCATCTTACGTATGTAGGAGCATGGGCACACACAGGCACACCAACTGTGTGAGTGTGTGCCAGAAACCCAAATTTGCTGGGTAGGACGGGGCGTATGCGTAATATTTCTTACTCAGATCTGTCTTCCAACTGCAGTCAGTGCTCTAGAATCGAGCATTTGCTGGGCCTCCAGTGCATTGCACTCCAGACGATTACGTGCTCTATTAGAGGGATCAGCGGGGTCCGGTTACTTTGTGGTAAGCCGTAAATGGCCAAAGGGAACGCTGGGCGGTCCCGGAAATGGACTGACAATGCAATTACTTGAGTGGCCAGGAAATTACGTATTTAAATTTTAAAGTGGAGTCATAAAAGGGGTTGCTATTTGTATGTCTAAGCCAGTCAGGAGAATAATAATAATGTACTGAAGTACATTTTAAATTGATTTTCTAAGGATAAATAAAATTAAATGAAGAAACATAAGAAAATTTAATTTTATAAGAAGAGGTTTATATTAAAAACAGACTTTAACTTTAATTAAGTATTTCACAACCTTTTATTAAAGTAATTACTTTGGTAATCATCATGATCTTTATTAAGGTTCGATATTAATGAAAAATATAATCTAAAAATCCCTAGAAATTTTACCACAATTAAACAAATTATTTTGTTCTCAAAAAGGTATTACTTTTTATAGTTTGCTTTTGAATATAATTTAAATTGATTGTACATCAAAATAACCCCTAAGGTAATAGTAGTCCGCACTGCCTTAGTTCGCGTGTCATAAAATTTCTCTGCCCAACCTCGTTCTCCTCACGCACAAAATGAACAGGAAAGTAAAGAAATTTATAATTAAATGATATTTTTTGAAGTCATAGCTATTTTTAATTAATTTTAAAGAAATGGTTAGCTAGGGTTTTTCTTTCTCCAAATATTTCTATAAATTTCCTAAACATACAAGTGCAATCCCTGCTCTAAAGATTATGACAGTTACCTTTTAAGATAAATTCCCTATATGATATAGATATAAATCTTATACATATTAACGGGGAATATAAAGCTTAAAACCAGGGCACGTAATCATTATAAGTAAAAAAATAAAAATCAACCTTTAATGATTATTTATTGAATGATATATATTTTCACTGCCATTAATCATTAATTTTTGAGTGTTATTTTATCGCTCAAAAAATAATTATAATTATTTAAGCGAAAAAATATTGCTCAAAAAATAATGATTATTGTTTGAGCGAAATTTTTTCACTCAGAATATCGCTCAAACTGCAATATCTCCCTTCTGAGGGGTTTCTATTGAAAAATTTTTATACGATCCTGTGAAGCAAAAGCAGATGAACCCGAAAAACATATTTTCAAATTTTAAAAATCAATATTTATATAGTTTTTTTTAAATTAAAAATAAAAATACGACTGAAATGTATAATATTCATACACATATAGCCTACTGCTTCCATTAACGAATAAGCACTAGCTGTCATATTTGTCTATGCTGGCAAAAGTAGTTCACTCCATCCTACCTGTTAAATGTGCTGCACACACATTACAGCTCGCGATAAAGGACTTCTTTAAAAAGCTTGAGTCGTTTGAAATAATTAACAAGGCTCGAACGATTACTAAGAATTTAAGAAAGCCTTCGTACAAGCCTTTGATTATGGAAAAGTCTCTGCCATTTCCTCAATTAGAT
>VNJQ01002973.1:0-16931 GCA_008042515.1 Drosophila truncata | reverse complement strand
CGAAGGGGGAAGAGTTAACAGTGGAGGGCTGACCGCCCGACCCAACCGTTCCCCCGCTCCCCGTGCCGACTCGGCATATTGACATCCGCCGCCCGGCCACGGGAGCGCTGACCGCTCGACCCAACCGTTCCCCCGCTCCTCGTGCCGACTCGGCATATTGGTATCCGCCGGCCGGCAAGAAGCTGACGGGCCACCTGCCCCCCCGCACCCCGTGCCGATTCAGCACGGCGACATGTGCGCCGGGTACGACGACCGCTGCTCACCGTGCAACTGGGGCACGGTGAGAACTGCAAGGTATGCAGTTCTGCAGCGCTGCCGCCGACGCCGACGGCGGCTGGCGCCAATGGAACAGCCACCTACCGAGGGCTGGAGGCCGGACAGCGACTCTGCGAGAAGGCAGAGCAATTCGGACCGGCAACAGGCACAGACTTAAGTGTGATTAAACGATAAGAATTATAATAAAAGATTATAACGATTAACTGCTGGAATTATTATTTCGGGACCGACTAGAAGGAGGATCAACAGAACTTCGCAGCTGTGGTTATTACCCATCGTCTCCGCATGTCTAGGTATAAGTCACCCCGTCCTGCAAAGGATCGGGAAGAGTCCTACAGAGGGCTTGACAGTCCTTACGAAAGGACTTAACTTACATAATATAATATATTATATATTTATTTATTTTATTTATATATATATATATTTTTTTAAAGTTATTTGAATTTACCCATACATAATGTCCATGGATTTCAGGTGTTTCTCCATCTAGGAACAGCAAATTTATATGATGCTGCTTCTCCTTTCCATTTGTATAGTCGGGTCCAATTATGTCATCCTCCTCACTGTCATATCCAAACACATTTACACTAATTGTACACCAATTGAACTTAATCGCGAATGTCAACCCAGTGAAGTTAATTGATATATTATTTTTGGTGCGGATAATTGAAGAGGTTATATCCACACCATAAGATGAACACCGTTCTCCTTTTTCCGGTAGTGGGTTGAGAACAGACACAATTGCCCACTTGAAGCAGAAAACATCATTGTTCTGTACATTGATGCATGCCTTTTGATTTTTTAGGACTCTTGGGAGTTCAAAATATTCCGATCGCTTCTTAGGAACAAATTTTACCATACTCATTTCGACCCAAATTATCTTTGTTAGGGTCCATTCACGGTCCTTCTCTTGGAACTCACACATGACACATTCTATCGAGTTAAGGTGGAAAGAGTGTGGGAAAATCTTATCATTCAATTTTAAAAAAATGGCATTTTTAAGTTGTGAAACTCACTGGGAAAATCACAGGCCATCCCTTTTTTAAGTGATGATCGTGGGTGATCACCATTCGTATGCGAGCAGAGCGGGATTTTTCCGTTACGAGACTGGCACCCTTCCTCATTTGCATCCCCATCCCTTTTTTTAAGTGATGATCGTGGGTGAGCGTGCATTAGGGGATCGGGATCGGGATCGGGATCGGGATCGGGATCGGGATCGGGATCGGGATCGGGATCGGGATCGGGATCGGGATCGGGATCGGGATCGGGTTCGGTACGGGAACGAGTTTGCTGCGGTGCGCCCTCTTTTAATGGCTCCCCAGTCCCTTTTCAAATGAGGGTCATGGGTGAACGTGCACTTGCAGTCCAGGAGAGCGGTTGAACACTTGATTTTGAAGTTCCCCTTTACATGCACTGACCCTAATTAATTGCATCTTTATTGGCTAAAATAGTTAACATTTTGACAGCTAACCCATTATTTGCATTTTTATTGCCATTTTGCCTACATCAAAGGTCCCGAAAGTGAGGTTTTCAAACTACTGCATAGTAAAAAATATCCACGGATACAGCCATGTCAGTGCACATGTATAAATCGGTCCAGTTAAAATCGGAAATAAAATTATTCAGCCGGTCGAAGTCCGACTTACAAAAGCAGTAGACTTTTTTGGCTGGACGATCAGATATATTCTGTATATTAGACCCAATGTCGAGTGTCACATCGAAAGTAGGATGATCAGGATTTTCAGGTAGAGTCAGCGGCGCCACACGTGTTAAACTAACTCTCGCCGGATCAGAGAAAATACAAAGATCAAGCAAGCGCCCTAAGGAATTTCGTACATGGTTGACTTGAGACAGTGAAATGTCGAACAAGCCAGCAATAAAATCATGTTGTGTTGAAGATTGAAGTGTGTTAAAGGAGTTATTTAGGGACCAAATAGCCCCAGGTTCCAAAAATAGCGCTACCATTGAATAATAGCTTTACACAAAGGAATTCAACATCGATGTATTCCTCGAAAGTTACTAATTCTGACGCAAGAGTGGAGTTAACCGCTATGAGGACCCCACCCCTGCGCCTGAGAGGCCGATCTAGCCGATAAATCGTGAATGCAGCTGGAAAAACTTCAGAGGTTAGAATCTCCAACTTTAACCAGGTTTCTGTGAACACAATAACATGGGAGGCGAATGCAAGACTATCAGAATACAATTTAGGCAGTTTATTACGTAAGCCTCTTGCATACGGATAGGAAATTAATAAAAAGGTATTTAGTTTTTTTGCGACAGAGTTGGAGGACGTAGTGGGCACAGTGGTCAGATCGGGCTTGGGAAGAGTTATTCCAACAGGCCGTTTCTTTTTCTGTTTCATATTCTTTGACAACTACATACTCAGGCCAAAATTTTGTAGAGTCACGACAGGCTTCGCAACAGTAACGCAAGCCGATATTTTTCCTTACATCTTCAACAGTCCAGACGGCAACCGCAATGCACTGTGCATGCAAAATGTTGTCGCACAACTAGCAGCCGATGGTGAGATCGCTTGTTTCGATAATAAGAGGGAGTGTCGCTAAAAGTGCAGCTAAACAAAGAGAGAGCTTAGAGACGTTTAGCTGGCTAAACGGGAGAGGAATGCAAAAATGCAAGAAAAACAGCACAATTAAATTGTGAAAATAAAAGAGATTAAATGCACAAATAGATATAGCTGCATGCACAAGCGAAGAGAGCGGGAACTATAAAGAACATTATGTTGAAGTTTTAATTAAACCGGGATTTTAAACAAAGTTATTACACAAAACGAGAGCGTAAGAAAAAAACACGACCGTTCACTTGTCGCCGCCGATCGGCTGCTTTGGCTCGGCTCCGCCGCGGTTGGGCTCTGCTGCTGCCATTTGCTTGGTTCTGCCGGGGCTCTGCCAAGGTACATTAAGCGGAAAAGCCGATTTTTTTATTTTTTAATATTTTTTGCCACCCCTGGCTTTTTGCTAGCTATTTAAAGTCAGCTGATTGTGCTAGGTAATGTGTTGCAAACTTTTTCTCGTTCACGTGGCCAAAGTTTGTTAATTTTAATTATTAAAATAATCTTAAGTATGAAAAATATTCATCAAGGTTTGTATAATATCGTTCAAAGTTTCAAAATTATGTATGTGTTTGTAAATAGGTATGTAGGTAGGTAGGTACGAGGCTTATTGGCCTGTTATCTTTTTCTAGGATGTGCACTATTTTATACCTGGTTTTGGTATAAATACGACTTTCGCTTCCCTGCACTGAAGCGAAATGTACGTCAGTCTTATGTAAGCCTTGTATTTGACTTTGAGCCATCTACAGAAGCCATCTTTGGGTGTTTGTAGCATTTCCGGTATACCGTTCAAAGTTTCAAAATTATATATGTGTTTGTAAGTAGGTATGAAGGTAGGTAGGTACAAGGCTTATCGGCCTGTTATCTTTTGCTAGGATGTGCACTTTTCTACCTGGTTTCGATATAAATACGACTTTCGCATCCCTACACTGGAGCGAAATGTACGTCAGTCTTATGTAAGCCTTGTATTTGGCTTTCAGCCATCTACAGATACCATCTTTGGGTGTTTGTTGCATTGCCGGTATAATGCCGTCCGGGGCCGGGCTTTTGTATTTGTCAAAAGAATCAATTTCCCACTGAATTCTTTCCGTGGTGTAGATGTAAATGTGTCTATCTGTGTGTTTCTTCCCCCTTTGGTTTCTGCGTTCTTTCGTTGGTTTCTGCGTTCTCTCGCAGGTTCCCTGGCAAGTGAGTGCCAACTAGTAACTCCAGTGTCTCCTCTATTGTCATTGTGGCAGTACCGTCCGTCCTGTTGACATATTCCGTTTTTGCGTTGGGATTTCTTCTGCCGGCGTTGTGTCATCGATGGAGCTGTGCTAAGCGAGTAACTGACCTCTTTTTCCTGTTTCCAGTACTCGAATTCGATGCTCCAGGAAACTCAGAATTGTGTCGAGGCCTGTAGTTCTCTAGAACCATTTAACGATTGTTCGTAGCGGGCTCTATTTCCTATTCCAGTTTTTGGTTGATGATAGCAATTATAATTGTATCCCAACTAGATATATCCATTCCTAGTTCCTTTAATGATGCTAGAGACTCCATTTTTGTAATATTCAACTCTTTTAATGACTTTGGATCGTCACTGTTTGTGTGATGTTGCAAGAGACGATTGAAAATCATGTCTGCTACATGGCGGGGGTTGTTGTATGCGTTAACCAATACTTCCCTTGCGCTCATATAATTTTTTTTATTTATCTTTCAACCTCTCCAGTCACGGAGGTTTTGAGGTACCACCTCTTTCGTACTGTGGGCATGTTGGTATCATGAGCCATGCATTTGAATAAATAAAAAGTCTCGTCCATTTGAGTAGATCCCCATCAAATTTTGGGATTCTGATTCTGGTCAGATGCACATCTTCATTGTTTGATGCGTTTAATTGTGGCTTTTGAACATTCCTTTCTAGTCTAAACAAGAAAGGAAGCTAACTTCGGTTCGCCGAAGTTTATATACCCTTGCAGATTGCAATTGAACTATAAAATTAAAGTCGAAATTCTGAAATAATAATAAGTGGTCAATTCCCAAATTTGATTAAAATATAATATAAATATAATATTATTATTACCCTGATTGTTCCTATGGCAGCTATAGGATATAGTTGTCTAATTTTCATGAAATTAAAACTAAGATTCTCAAACAATATTAAGTGGCCAAATCTCAAATTTGATGAAAATATGTTGAGAAACAGGGAAGTTAGGATATTTTCTATTATTTTCCTGATTGTTCCTATGGCAGCTATAGGATATAGTCGGCCGATTTTCATGAAATTAAAACTAAAATTCTGAAAGAATATTAAGTGGCCAAATCTCAAATTTGATGAAAATATGTTAAGAAAGAGCGCAGTTATGATTTTTTTATTATTTTTCTGATTGTTCCTATGAGAGCTATAGGATATAGTCGTCCGATTTTCATGAAATGAAAATCGAAATTCTAAATTAATAATTAATGGCCAAATATCAAATTTGGTGGAGTTTTGTTGAAAACTGACAAAGTTATAATTTTTTTTCGAAAGTTTTACCGATCGTTCCTATGGCAGCTATATGATATAGTTGTCCGATCCGGCCCGTTCCGACATATTTACGAGTGAGAGTATATAGAAGACTAACTGCAAAGTTTCATTCAGATAGCTTTAAAACTGAGGGACTAGTTTGCGTAGAAACGGACAGACAGACGGACAGACGGACAGACGGACAGACGGACAGACGGACATGGCTAGATCGACTCGGCTGTTGATGCTGATCAAGAATATATATACTTTATAGGGTCGGAGATGTCTCCTTCACTGCGTTGCAAACTTCTGACTGAAACTATAATACCCTGCAAGGGTATACAAAGACTGCATGTCATATCCTCCCCTGACCGGGTTATTGTATTCTTCATATGCATATCTTGATATTGTAAAAATGGTGATTGTATCAAATCACTTGTTATGGCGCTTCCGGAGTCTGAATATTCTTTCAGATGGAATATTCTGTCATTACTCGCAAATCGATTCCGTACTTCATCGATTGCGGCCACCTTTGTTTGATAATAAGTTGGATTTAGCTTTTTCTCCACCGAGTCCTTTTACAGTTGCGGATGAACTTTGAGATATCTTGACTGATTTCTTTCTGCATATTGAAGATTGTTTTTTGATCCCTATCCGTTGGGAGTGCTTTATTTGCTTTGATAGCTGGATACATTCTGTTCGCAACCGTTGGGTGGTCGAAGGAATCAAGTAATGGTCAATAGCCTTGGTGGCGTGCACACCAGAAGCCGTCCCACGGACGCATCCAAAAACCGCCACACTACCTTTCGCAGGAGGGTGCTGCAGGAGTGCCAAAACAATCCAAACGCCGGGTACCTAGGCGTTCGAAAAACATGCACGTGGGTGGCCCAAAAGTATTACTTTCCCAGATTGTTCCGGAAAGTAGCAGTCTACGTACGACGATGCCTGAGCTGCCAACGCTTTACAGTTACCCAAGAGAAAGCTGCTGGAAAGGTTTTTATACTCCATGTGGATGAACCCTTCCAGATCCTCTGCGACGACTTCGACAACGCCGAACGAGACACCGCCAAGGAAGGCCGGCACTATAATCTACGACGACGAAAATGAAGGCCAGAACTGGGCGCTTAGTTCTCGTGCGCCGACACGCATTATCAAATACTGCCGAAGGGTTTGTGGCCCAGCTAGCAGCCAAATACGACGGACGTTATCAGGTCGTTAAATTCCTCTCGCCAAATATAGTTCGGCTGAAGGACCCAACCTATCGCCGCCGCCGCACAGCCATCATCAATAACCTGAAGCCGTACACGAATGGAGCCGAGAAGACGCGGAGGAGGACGATGATGACCACTGTACTCGAGCCCTAGCCGAGGATACCAGGGTAATGAGCGCGCTTGTCGTAGCGCCACCTGCGGAAGTCTTCGCGCCGATGCCACCGCCAACACTCCGCCAATCAGATCAGATTGGTGCGAGAGCCTCACTAGAGGAGGTGGAGCAAGCACTTGTTGAGGAGGAGCAGCCAGCCGAGGATCCCTGTCTTGACGCGGCCGCGCCTTCCCTATTCTCCGGACCACCAGCCTTGGTCCCGAATTTAGTCAGTTAATTTAATCATTGACTTTAATCAAGGCCCTCAGTCCTATGCAATACGAGGTGCAGCAGAACGACTCGCTGCTGCATCACTCCGCCGACTAACCCGACGACAGCCGATCGTCATCCACGCCCAGGACTCACTATAGTCCTCTCCGCCGACCGGTTCGGTAACAGCTAGACACCGTTGGAACATCAACACTAGGACGCCCTGTGGCCACCACCATATCTGCCACGCGGCCATCCGGCGCTGACAGCCCTGCCGCAGGCGCTATCCAAGCGGAGGGGTCTTCTGTCCAACAGGACGAAATCATGCCGCGGTCAGGCGCCGCATACATCTCCCCGGCTGTCGGCCGGTGCGCCACCGGCTCACCAAAGCGAACCGCGCCTGAGAAGGTAACGATTGCCACCTGGGCGGATGGAGATCCCAGGAGGGCACATATAGATAGAAAGGATAGCCACACAGCCGCATCGACATTTAACGGCCGGGTGAGGCTGACCCGCACCGTTGTACACACACCACAGCCATTCATCGACCAGGCGTTGTCCACACCCGCCAAGGTCATAATCACCATCGGTCAGGCGTTGTCAGATCAGATAGTTTCTTCCGCTATGCCCAGTTCGAACTTAATGTTCAGTCCTATTTTAAATGAAAGCTCACTTATTCTAGATCTTCAACTCGTTAAGCCAGTTTATTCACCAGGTCCCGATGGAATACCGGGCTCTGTGCTTAGGTATTGTTCCGAGGCGCTGTGTGACCCTCTTCTTAAATTGTTTACCTTATCTTTAGAATCATCAAAATTTCCCCTTATTTGAAGGGAATCATTTGTTATTCCTCTCCACAAAAAAGGTAGCAAATCGGATGCCAGTAATTATAGAGGAATCTCTAAGGTTTCAGCAATTCCCAAAATTTTCGAGAATGTAATTACTCCCCACTTGCAACACCTATGCAGATCCGTCATCTCTCCATGCGGCGAAGATCAACCACGACTAATCTTTTGGAACTTACCTCATTTGTTATTAGGGGCTTCCAACGTAACTTTCAATCCGATGTTATTTACACAGACTTCGGTAAAGCTTTTGACTCTGTCAATCATACTCTTCTGTTTAGGAAACTTGAATCTATGGGGTTTCCTAGTGATCTTCTTAAGTGGATTTCGAGCTATCTAAGTGGCAGGACTCAAAAGGTTCTGTTTAAAAACGTTTTATCCAACAGCCTCAGGGTCACATCTGGCGTCCCACAGGGTAGTCACCTTGGACCTCTGCTTTTTACATTGTTTATCAATGACTTGCCGCAGGTTCTAACCAAATCCAGAGTACTCAGGTACGCTGATGATGGTAAACTTTGCTTGCAGTATAGGGATAGTTCATGCCAATCAGACTTACAATTGGATCTTGACAACTTCCAAGCTTGGTGTCATGCTAATGCTTTACATCTCAACAGCTCTAAATGCAAACTGATGACTTTTTCACGCATCACACCCCTGTTTGTGATTGCCGTCTTATTCTAGTTGGTCTTTTTTTAATTACTCTTACCTTCTCTAGCTAATCGTGGGACGATGCTTGGCGTCGTCTTTTTACATAAACTTATACAAGGTGATGTGGAGAGCCCCTACCTACTAGGCCTGCTCAATTTTCATGTTCCCCGTCTAACATATCGAACTTATATCCCTTTAGTAGTTAACCATTGTAGGCGAGAGTTTGAAGTACATGAACCCTTTAGGGTTTTATGTACTGATTACAATCGTCTTTTAAACAGAAGGAATTAGCAGGAATTGAAAGCCTTCAAAGCCTAAAGACTTTATTGCTTGTAGAATTAGCCACAATTGTATCTTAATTTTTCTCGTTCTATTATGTATTTTCTTTCTCTCGCGTCTATCTAGAACGCGTTCGTGCCGTACGTCACAGGGCTGTGCCCCTCGGTCGGTGGGGCGGGAGGTGTGCGTCGGACCTCGTGCGAAAAAAAAATAAATATAGAATAATAAAAATAAAAATTGAGTTTAACACAAATACTTTACAAGTTCAAGTTATTACTAAAAATGAGGCAATATATTTTAATCATGACCGATACATTGGACAATTATTTGGATTTGATAAACGTAAATTGAGACCACATGAAAATGAAATTTACATCTCTGATAACCTGATAAATTCTGTTAGATTGTAATGTAACATTATTCGTGGATCGTATGTGGGGAATAGACCAAATCATGTGCTTCATGAATTCGGAATACACGTCC
The DNA here is from genome assembly GCA_008042515.1 of Drosophila truncata. Lineage (NCBI taxonomy): Eukaryota > Metazoa > Arthropoda > Insecta > Diptera > Drosophilidae > Drosophila > Drosophila truncata. The sequence goes on along the minus strand of VNJQ01002973.1, from coordinate 7,780 downwards.
CGCCAGGATATAAAATGAACATTACACCTCAAAACTTAATTTATTTACCTGTCAACACCAGAGAAATAATTACACTCCAAATACGAATTACTAATCAGAACGGATATTTAATTAATTTGCGTGGAAAAACTGTATCAATTTCGTCTTCATCTACGAGCAACAGAATGATTATTTACAATAAAAAGATGTCGCATCGCTCATTTGATAACATTATCAAATCTAAAGTTGACGTGAAAGCATTATCATCAGCAACCCCTCGAAATCCTTCACATCAACGCCCTGCTCTCACATTAAAAAATAAATTCTTTTTAAAATCATTGGGATTTTATATTAAATAAAATTTAAAACAATACATTTTTCAAATGAATGACATTTTTTGTGTTCAAGAGAAACCATTCAAGATGCAAATATTATCAAAAAGGAATATCACACTTATTTTCCGTACGAAGCAACCTTCAAAGAAAACGACCGAATTAGAATTGTTATACATAATTCAGCCTTTATATCCTTCCATGTGAAAGCTTTTTCTACATTAAAGGAACCATTTATCAGAATTATTGATACGAATACAGCGTCTTTCTCCTTCAAAGTGAAGGGTTTGTGTAATAACTTTGCTAAAAACCATCGAGGTTTATTTAAAACTTCTACATTGCGTTCTTCATAGTTCCCGTTCACTTCGCGTGTGCATGCAGCTATATTTATTTGTGCATTTAATCTCTTTTATTTTCTCAATTTAATTGTGCTGCTGTGATTTTTTTTCTTGCATTTTTGCATTCTGAGGGGCGAGATTTATCTAGCATCTCTACTGTTATAATGGTCACAGCGCCAGGTTGAGAACGCCACTCCACGTCGATTACAAATGAATCTCCCGCGATTTTGTGATAACCACAGCCACCACGATACTCCCACTAGCGGGCCGAAATTACAGGCTCGGTAGACCTCACCCCTTTAGTTCCGACAAACCCGGTTGGGGCACCCTATTGCCGTTTTAGTCGCCTCCTACGACAAGCAGCGGCGGGCTATGGCAGTATTCTCTACCGCTAACCACACGGCAAGGGTGTTGGGCTAAATGCCCCTCCTCCTGCACAATACGTGCATCCAATCCTCGTATGGATCACCACATGCGCATGCAGTGGTATCGCTGAGGGTTCTCCCATGCAGAAATGCATTGAACGACCCATGCCCTGTGAGCAGGAAAGACGCCATCATCGAGAAACCAAAACTTGGATTTCGATAAATGAGAGTGACATCTGGGACAAACCGGTGCGTCACCCGTCCTGGTTCGCTCTCGTCATCCCATCTGTTCTGCCAACTCAGCAGCATGCACTCCTTGATGCGTATGTTCCTTCATTTACGTGCTTCAATTTTTCCGTTACGATTTTTCAGTCTACATCCTTCTTCAAATACATCCCCATCTTTTCCCTTTTTAAATGAGGGTCGTGGGTGAATGTGCACTTGCAGTCCAGGATCGCACACGTGTTCATATCCTTGTGGGAGCGGTTGAACACTTGTTTATCAAGTACCCCTTTACATGCATTACATTACATTACTGACCCTAATTAATTGCATCTTTATTACCCGTCCCCCATTGACAGGCTGACAGCTAACCCTAATTAATTGCTTTTTTATTGCTTAAAACCCTTAGAATTTTGACAGCTAGCCCATTAATTGCATAAAAGGTCCCGAAATTGAGGTTTCCATACTACTTAATGCCATGAATTCATTTTTCTCTGAATGTGTTCCGTTATACTGTCCCTCAATTTTAAATAAGCCATCTTGTCAAGGCTATACACTAAATTTTAAAAAACCGGTTCTCGCACTGACCTCTCTAATTATATATTGGCTTAGTTAAACTTCACCATGCTGAACGCGCAGTGTTACAAAAACTGTTTGACTCGTTGTAGGGTCCAATTTTTACAGGATCCTAAACAGTTTTATAATTTTGTTAACCCTGAGCGTAAGCCGTTAACACATCCTTACTCGCTGACTTTTTAAAATGCAAGCGTAAATGACGATCAGGCAACTGCCGATCTTTTTGCCCAGTTTTTTCAAACAACTTACTCTATTACCACTGACTTAATTCAGACATATTCTTACAACATGCCCAAATCGAACCTTCCAGTTTATTTGTCGGGTCCCGACGGAATACCGGGCTGTGTGCTTAGGTAATGTGCCGATGCCCTGTGCTCTCCCCTTTAGAAATTATTTACCTTATTCTTAGAAACCACACACTTTCCCCTTATTTGGAAGGAATCATTTGTTATTCCTCTCTACAAAAAAGGTAACTTATCGGATGCCAGTAACAGTAGAGGAATCTCTAAGTTATTGGCCATACCTAAACTCTTTGAAAATATTATTACTCCACATTTGCAGCATCTTTGTAGCGAAGATCAACATCTACGAACCTTTTGGAGCTTACTTCCTTTATTAGAAGGGGCTTCCATAATAACCTTCAAACAGATGTATTTATTTATTTTTTTTTTTGTTTTTTTTTGTCGCGCGAGGTCCCACGCCTACTTCCCGCCCAACCGACCGAGAGGCGCAGCCGTGTGACGAACGGCACGAACGCGTTCTAGATAGACGCGAGAGAAAGACAATAGATAATAGAACGAGGAAAAATTAACTTACAATTCTGGCTAATTCTACAAGAAATACAGTCTTTAGTCTTTGAAGGCTTTCAATGCCATCTATACTGTTTAAAAGCCGATTGTAATCAGTACATAAAACCCTAAAGGGTTCATGTACTTCAAACTCTCGCCTACAGTGGTTAACTACTAAAGGGATATAAGTTCGAGATGTTAAACGGGGAACATGGAAGTTGAGAAGGCCTAGTAGGTAGGGGCTCTCCACATCACCATGTATAGGTTTATGTAAAAAGACGACGCCAAGCATCGTCCTATGATTAGCTAGAGAGGGTAAGTTAATTAAAAGAAGTCTACTAGAATAAGACGGAAATCTTAGGTCAGCATCCCAGGACAGGCATCGGAGGACAAAAAGTAAAAAGTTCTTTTGGACAAATTCAATGCGGTTACTATGGACTCCGAATTGAGGACTCCAGACACACGAACCGTACTCCAATATGGGGAGAACTAACGAAGTAAAAAGGGTCTTCCTTTGTTACGTTGGAAGCCCCTAATAACAAATGAGGTAAGTTTCAAAAGATTAGTCGTGGTTGATCTTCGCCTCATAAAGCCATGCTGACATGGAGAGATGACGGATCTGCATAGGTGTTGCAAGTGGGGAGTAATTACAATCAGGAAAAGTTTGGGGATTTCTGATTACTTATATAACCTTATGATAACCTCTATAAACAAATGATTCCCTCCAAATAAGGGGAAGATTCCAAAGATAAGGTAAACAATTTAAGAAGGGGGTTACATAGCTCCTCGGAACAATACCTAAGCACAGAGCCCGGTATTCCATCGGGACCTGGTGAATAAACTGGCTTAACGCGTTGAAGATCTAGAATAAGTGAGCTTTCAATTAAAATAGGACTGAACATTAAGTTCGAACTGGGCATAGCGGAAGAAACTATCTGATCTGAAATAGTAGAGGACGAATATGTAGTTTTAAAAAACTCAGCAAAAAGATCGGCTATTGCTTGATCAGAATTTGCTGTAGTGTTCCTAAATTAAAGCGAGGAAGGATATAAATTGGGTTTACGTTTAGTGTTAACAAAGTTATAAAACTGTTTTGGGTCCTGCGTGAACTGGACAGATGAGTCAAATAATTTCTATAACACTGAGCGTTAAGCACGGTGAAGTTAGGCCGAGCACTGAGGTAAGAGGAAAAATAAGTTTTCGAACCGGTGAGTTTATATTTATTATAAAGCCTAGATTTTACATTTTTTAAGCGTGTTAGCTCTTTGTTGAACCAAGGAGGTTTATTAGAGACCCACGGATAGGTTACCGGAACACATAAGGAAAAAAAATGAGTTCATGGCACAATTGAATTCAGATATTAGAGTGTTTAGCCTCTGATAGTCAGCTCTTCGGAAACAGCGGACTTTGGTTATTCTTCTACCAGATGTAGTTTGTAACACTGTCCCAGTATTGATATTCACTTCGAAAGTTGGATGGTAAGGATTTTCAGGCTGCGTCATTGGAGGAACTCTGATTAGATTTACGCCTGCAGGATCTGAAACAAAGCAAATATTAAGTAAGCGGTTTAAAGAATTAAATACGTGGTTAACTGGCGATAGGGATAAATCAAGCAAGCCGTTAATGAAGTCATGCTGTGCCGTAGTCTAAAGGACATTAGACACGCCATCATTAGACCAATGAGCCCCCGGTATATTGAAGTCAACAGAGTCACTAATTGGTCCCTGTCAGAAAGCCTTCTGGAAACTGCCTGAATTGCCGAAAGGTGTTTCCAATACGTTGGCTCTTCTGAAGATGGAGGAATGTAAGAGCAGGTTACATAAACAATGGTACATAAACAATGGTACGCAAATAAATTCACTGTCCAAAAAATCATCAGATACAACCTGTTCAGATATAAGGCCAGAGCTAACGGCAATTAAAACTTCGCCACCACGCTAAGAAAGAAGGTCTAATTTCGGAGCAAAAAATCTCCGGTTTCAAACAGGTTTCAGTAAACACAATTACCTGGGATGTGAAAGAAAAACTATCAGAATTCATAGGCCTGGGTAGTTGTACTCCCACAGGCCGATTTCTCTTATTTCGAGCCTCTTACTCCTTGACTACAACGTGCGCGGGCCAGAAGTTACCCGAGCAAATAGTGTCGAAGAGCTGGACTGAGACATTTATCTTAAACGATGAAATGTCTCTGGCATACGAACATTTGAATTTTTCCACTTTAATATTTCCGGCTTGAGTTTTGCCTTGTATATAGGCTAGTACATCTTCCGATGCGAAATCAGGGGCAAGCCTCGAAACAAATATTGTTTTCGATGGTGTAACTACTGTAAGGGTCTTACGTAACGTAATGTTAGCAACATCGGCCGGAGTTCCGGGCATTGTTGGACCCTGGGTCGGCTTTATTAGTTGATTTTGCGGAGCCAATGATTTGGGCTCCGCAACGGACACATCGGAAATTGCCGCCTGAGCGGCTGCCGCTACCCCCGCGTCGGATTCGGATACCGAATCTTTTTTCGTTCCTGATCTCAGAAAAATATACACCAAAATATACAATCAAAATATACCTTAATATACCCAAATATACCAAAATATACTCGAATATACCCAAATATACCCAAATATACTCGAATATACCCAAATATACCCAAATATACCAAAATATACTCAAATATACCCAAGTATACCCTAAATATACCAAAATATATCATTCGATCTCTCACTTCTTAGCGAACGGTCGTGTTTTTGTTTTGCGCTCCGAATTTTTGTTTATTTTGATTTTAAACCACCGGGGTTTCCTTTAAATTCGTTAACCATCATCAGTAATTATATATATCGTTTTGCTACCGCGCGTGCATGCACTTTTCTGTGTAATTTAGTGTCTTTTTTTCAGAACTGATTGTGTGCACAGTGATTCACGGGTTTGTGAAAATGTCCTCAAACTTTGTCTGTGTAGCTAAGAACTGCCAAAAAAATATTTCGGCCGACCAGCCGAGTCTCCATTGCTGGCTTTGCGATGCGGTAGTGCACGCAAAGTGCATTGAGGTGACAGGCCGCATAGCTGACGCAGTGTCCAGTAAAAAGGGCCTGCGTTATTGTTGTGAGAACTGTCGACCGGTTGAGAACGAAATATCATCCTTCATGCCTCAGACCAGAAGTGGATTTAACGAGATTATGATTATAAAGCTATTAAATGAGTCGCCGAAACGCAAAAAGTCTGCTGCTGGTCGACTGCAACTGTGTGAGCTACAGCAACCTAGTTCCTGCCATATTCCCGCCCCACAGCTCCTGGTCCCAGCAACAAATCCAATGGTTCTGAGATCAGGAACGAAAAAGGATTCGGTATCCGAATCGGACGCGGGGGTAGCGGCAGCCGCTCAGCCAGCAATATCCGATGTGTCCGTTGCGGAGCCCAAATCATTGGCACCGCAAAATCTTGTAATAAAACCAACCCAGGGTACAAGAACCCAAATGAAGAAAGGGAAAATAATTTGAATTTGAACGCGCGCGCGCCATGGAACGGGCACACTAGGCCGAAGCTAGCTAAGGCCACACTAAGTGAGGCAGATTTCGACGCCGGGGCGGGCACACTAAACTACGGCAGGGTGAAGGAAATCACTTAGCAGCCGACAGCGATCGGGTGAGGTAAGCCTACTTTGTAGCACACATCCAGTAGTCAGCAGCGAGATCTTTCTTTGGCCGACCGGATCACTCGATCTGGTTAGCTAATACATAGTAGTTAGTTTCCCCGTAGTTTTACTTCCACACCCCTAACCCCCCCGCTATACGATTCGGTTTACCGAGTCGATCTCTCGAGGAGTCTTATGATTCCCAACCAGTAGACTTTCGAGTTCGCAACTTCTCTAGAAAACGTTCGAGTCCAACAACAACAACTTCTCTAGAAGACTTTCGAGTCCAACAACAAAAACTTCTCTAGAAGACTTTCGAGAGAGGCCACGACGAGAGAAACCCCGACGAGGGACACGACACGACCGGCCTCGAGTGAGCGGAAGCGACGATCAAGGCAACCCGCTCGACGCGAACCCACCGCGGCAACCCCACGGAATTCCGGCTGACTGTATCTTCTTGATCAATAAATCCCGCAGGCGATATAATTTTCTGCATAAATCCTCCGCGTTCTTACTGGGAAATCGGGTCGGGGATTTCTTACAGCAACCACACCTGAACCAAATAAATTCCTAGCCGGATCCTGGCCGTCCCCGAGCTACCCGGAAACGACAGACCGTCACAATGGATTGGAGTTGTTTTCGCTTTAGAGGGAGCGTAGGTATTAAGAACAAAAAATTATCGAGATTAAACAATTTTAAATTTATTAACAAATTCCGGAAACTTTCGGAATTGAAAATTGCATGCCATGTCATTCGCATTATTCCACGGCCAATTTCCTTCACAAACTCTTTTTTGAGCCTGCCACTTCTGAAAGTTGTTCAAGGTGCTTGCCGTTATTAAATGGTAGGAGTCTATTTCGAAATTGTAGACTAAATATTCTGAATTTAAATTCACCATAAGCAAACTGTCGTCTGACCAAACTGGTAACGGAATTACCCTATATAATTTTGACGGGTGTCTGCTAAATAGAGGGATCTTAACATTTATTATTAACTTTTTGTCGACAAAAATACCTCTTGCTGTACGGAGAGTATAAACTTCTTTTAGCTCTGTACCAGTTCTTTTTCCTGGTAATACCTATGTCTCTGCTAATTTCTCTTTTATTTTTGATATTTCATCTTTTAATTGGCTAGGCTTATAATACCCGCTTGTGTCTTTTCACAATCCTCAATTAAGCTAGTCAATTGCTTTGTCACCATGAATAAATTTATAGACTGCTTGTAAAGGTAGTAATTTTCCTGTCATATTTTCAATTTTCTTATTCATATACTTAAAATTGTCATTGACTTCCTCATTTGTCTTTTTAAGAATATTGACAGTCGAGTCCACTATGGGTAATTGCTTCTTGCCTAGTTCGTTAAAGTTGTGTTGGTTATCTAGCAAATTTCTCATATCTTGTTCCATTATTCTATTATTCATCTACGTCCATTATTCCAAATAGAAAATGATAAAGAGATCCCATAAATTCTTTGACTGCTATGAGTCATAAATAGCTTATTGTTCTCTTATCGCTGGCTTAGCAGCCGAGCAGCCAGCTAATGATCTAAAAACGA